>JARFJB010002163.1:137500-185000 GCA_036346205.1 Vesta saturnalis | reverse complement strand
TTAATACTTGTTAATATCTTACTTATATATTTTCTTTTAATGCTACATGTATTAAAATGTGTTGAGAAATAAATGTTTATATAAAAAATTAGTGCTATTAATTATGGAATTCCACGAAGTAAGGTTAAACATATAAATTTTTAATTGACATACTTCGAATTGGGAAAGTTTTTCATAGTACAAAAATATCAATCAAATATAGTTGTTATATGGCAGCCGAGCGATAATTTTTAGAAATAAGGCATCATAAATACTTCAACCTGTATAAACAAAATGACAATTACATATATAATTAGTATTGATCAATCCTGAATTGACGACCAAACACCCTTTAAATACGTGGCATCACCACTGTCGCGCCCCTTCCACCCAACCTCAATGCTTCCACCACACAATCACTTATTTTCTGTTACTCATAAATGTTAATTGTGTAGTCAGAAATATCATGGCCTACTGATTCATACATATAAAATTACGTAGGAGTGACAAAACAAGAATCGGAAATGCAAGGAAAATGCACGTCTGGGTATCTGTTTTATAAACGTTTTTACTTCATCTTACTTAATAGGCACGTGCTTTAATTTAAATCACAATTGCAAAACCCAATCTATCTTTATTGCTTAAACGTGTGTTTCGTGCTCGAAAATTAACTTCCGTAAAAATAGCTAGAAAAAAAAGCAATAAATAATGATGTTAGATTATAATAGAGACTGGTCAATAAATTTCAAGAATCTTGACCCATTATTATCTATAGGTACACAATAATGGCGTCCGATCGATTTTACTTTTTTAAAGTGAACACATATGTTTTGCGAATTAATTTAATAAGGTCAAGCATTTTACCAACGCGTTGAATTTAATATAACTTAAATTTATTTGGGAGGTTTAATTAAGATATATGGTTATAATCCCACAGATCTCCTACGTCTAAAAACAAAACGAAAAAGGATGTAAACCATTGCAAACAATTGCGTTTCTGAGTGTATCTTCGTTAATAAAAGTAAACGTTCAATAACCTTGCTTTATATGGTAGAAAAT
The DNA here is from genome assembly GCA_036346205.1 of Vesta saturnalis. Classification (NCBI taxonomy): domain Eukaryota; kingdom Metazoa; phylum Arthropoda; class Insecta; order Coleoptera; family Lampyridae; genus Vesta; species Vesta saturnalis. Next base: position 183,962 of record JARFJB010002163.1, on the reverse strand, counting down.
TGCAAAAAATGTCAATGTCGTCTTAATCAATCTTTTTTTAGCTAAAATATCAACAGATGAATTAATTGCACAAAGTCCAATTATTTTTTTGCTATAATAAAGTAAAAACGGAATTCGTAACTATGAATTATTTTTAGGTTATATAGCAATTTTTGGAAACGACAACTTTTTCGCCCTTTATACTTAACAAGAACATAAAAATCCTCAAAATACTACTAAAAGTTCACGTAAGGACAAACAACTTTCATAAAATTTAAAAATTTTGTATAATTAATTAAACCTAGAGGGGGTCTTTCTTAATCAAAAGGTTAGACGAAAAACACAGTTCAAAAATCACTTTTTGCTTTTGGTAAATAACCATATACAGGGTGTTGCTCAATTCGGCAACGTTTTAGAGATGAAAACTAAAATGAAAAGAAAGGATATAAGAACGTAAGGGCCCCAAGCGCTCAATTTGAAAGACAGGGCGTTAAAAGTTAAAAATAGAAACCGTTTTTTCTTACGATATGGCTAAAAGTTTTGAGAAGCGCATGGTTGTTTTTTTATTATTCTGTATAATATTTCAATATGAAAACAATATTAACCATTTCGAAAATTTTTATTAGGGCCAAATAGGAAATAAGACCAGTCCTATATGCAGAAACTTGGCAAATTACTACTACGGATATAAAAAATTAAAATTTGTAAAATATTCATTTGTGTGAAAATTAATAATAGATTATTATGTAAGACGTATAAGTTGATCGTTATTGAGCTCAAGTTATATTGATCAACTTACACGTCGAACACAATATACTATTTTATTTTTAAGCCTCAAATAAGTATCCTGATGATTAGAGCTCGTATTATATGCAAAATGCATATTCTATAATATAAATAATCCATCAAAAATATTTTGTTCATACACGAATCGCATAATTTAAATTCGATTGACACCAACTTTATTTTGCATATTTTACATATTTACGTGATCTTGTGCATATTTTACATATTTCACTCATTGCGTGCATTTTATTGCATATTTTTTCAATTAATTTTTTTTTATAATGAAAATGAAAAATTACATTTATTCTATACATTCGTGAAGTTTTTCGCCGTTTTTTTCTTCTTCGCATTTTTGAGATTTAATGGAATTATATTAAATTATGTGTATTCTTGCATATTTATTTATCTACAGGAAACTCATTAAGGCAGAATACAATAAATCTTTCAGTTGCAAATTTTCAGCAGGTTATCGTTCTGAGGGCCATTGGCAATAGTTACTATTATTGTTCGTTTGACTAATTACATTTGTTATCCAAATTCAAAATGGCCATTTAATGAGATTATTTCTATGAATGGGTGAATAGACCGGATACTTTAATGTTAATAAACAAATTCAATATGCGTAATGCTTATATCAAAAGTTTAAAGATGTTTTTTTGAACTTACTCAAACAAATGAAATGAAAATGAACTTATATAATCTTACATATTAAAATAATCGGGTCCTTTAGTTCACACAGATTGCGAGACAACCGCTTGACGGATTTCGACGATTTTTTTCTTGATATTATTATGAGTAAAATTTAGTGCATATGCTGCATATTTTTGTGCATATTTTACAGAATCAAGTGCATATTTTAAATATTTTAGATGCATATATATGCGCATATTTTAACTAATTTTCGTGCATATAAATACGAGCTCTACTGATGACTGATGGCAAGTGTGCGTCATTCGCACAGATTGTTTCTATCAGAAATTTTCTTTAAAAATCACGTCCTAGGCCCATTATTAGTTTCAACTTCAGTCTCATTATTAGGTTGGAATGAATAATGGCGCAAGGCGCATGTTATTTGAGATACACAAATAAAAGACAACTTAAACTATCGAAATTGACAGTAATAATGACTGGTTTATTAGTCACTTGAAGATAGTAGTACTCTCATAATTATGGGTAACGCACAGTATCACTCTACTTTAGTTGAAAAGATGCCTTCTTCGGCATGGACAAAAAAAACCAAATATTGCAGCATGGGGAATTGTAAAAAGTATTGAATATGAATCAACTATGTTTAAACCAGGGATGTTGGCTCTTACGAAGTTTTAAGGTTGCCCCCATATCATTGCGAATTTAACGCCATTGAATTGATATGGGCTCACGGTAAAACGTATCACGACAAGACATTATTATAAGGGATGGTAATGGTGATGATAAAGTAACGGATATGTGGAATGAAGCTTTAGAAAATTGTTCTCCGGAAATATGGAAAAACTGTGTTCGTCACACTGAAGAGATAGTACGAACGATTGGTTCAAACGAGAAAAGGTTTTTGATGTTACCGTTGACGGTAAATGATTCAAGTGATTCTGATGGAAGGGATGATGGCTAATGTTTTTATCAATTTATTTTCCTCTTTGGGTGAATGCTAAATATCTTATCCTATACATACGGAAATAAATAATGTAGAAAATCTTTTTGTAAAATTTTGTAACACTAATTTAAAAAAAAATAAATATTAATGAAGCATTAGTGTTGTTCGAATTATTTCAAGTTACAGATCTTCGAAGTAATTTTTAACTATAAGATAGTATGTAACTAAATCTAGAAAAATAGGTAATAATGAGTATATAATAAATATCTTATTTTATGGAAAATTTCGTATACAATGGTGGTCAGCTTACTTGCTTCGTTTGTGCATGGTACCGGCTTCGGGATCAGCGACTTTTCCCCTATCTGGTACCTGTCTTCAAAAAATGGTAAGTCAAATTCGGATGAGAATACAAATTGAAATATGTATGTACATCTGCAACGTTGCTATACCAATTTTGACGAGTCATAACTAACTTTGTTTCATTACCACCTTTAGAACCCGTCTATTGTGCACGAGAAGATGCAGATAGAACTGATTTAGGTTGGCAATTCTGTCTGGTGTTGTCAAGTATTTCTGACATTAAACATTTGACATAACAGATTTTATTATAACACATGTATTATTGTGATAAAATAGACATAACCCCTAAATCTGGGATTTGACAGTTGCCAAACTTATTTTTCACAATCTGACAACATCGACGTCCCCTGAAAGTATTAATATTAATGATGCAACTGCTCAGACCCGTGAAAATGACTATATTAAATATTAAAGACATACTAAAGAAATTGGAGGTTCTATATTTAGTAAATATTTCTAAATTTAGAACACCGCACTGGAACATAAAATGGCACTAGTCCGAAAAACCTCAAAATATGAACGAAAATATAAAAATATCTGGTGTGAAACAACACACGACCTTCCAACCTACAAAGTGCAGATTAAAAGAAATGAAATAATTTTAATTATAATTTTTTCAGGATAGCTATGCAACCCCTTTTTTATACGTTCATAACGAAAACAGGCAAAATTATAAAAACAAAAACAATAATCTATGTCAGAATGACGTTTAAATCTTCATCGATAATACAGCGTAACCATTTTCAATCATATTTATTTAATTTTTACATTTATTTCCCTTTACTTGTAAAGTAAAATGTAAAATTTTCTTTAAAGAATATTTCTACACTTTTTCTTATAAAATTAATCGTTACATTCATATATTGAAAAAAATTGAACTAACACTTAAATTCTACCTTTTAATTTTTCCCGCTAAATTACGCGTCGTATCAAAAAATTGCATAGAAGATAATCGATATGTTTAAGGTCTATATCTAGGTATTTTTATATTGTTGAAATATGCAGCTGTTTTAGGAATATTTGATAAAAAAAAGACTGCCCCTAATAAACCCCGCTGCTGGATCTGTCCCAAAATCTAATCAGCTGTAAGCGAAATTAAAAGCTTAAATACAAGTACGCAGAAGTTTTCGTTCTGGAGTTATCATCGTGGATACTAATATGCATCCACACAGACACACACACACACACACACACACACACACACACACACACACACACACACACACACACACACACACACACAGACACACACACAGACACAGACACACACACACACACACACACACACAGACACACACACACACAACACACACAACACAGACACACACACAACACAGACACACAACACAGACACACACAGACACACAACACACACACACAACACACAGACACACACACGACACACACAACACACAGACACACACACACACACACACACACACACACAACACACACACACGACACACACCGCACACGACACACTGCACACCCACACCCACACACCACCCACACACACACACACACACACACACACACACACACACACACACATACCCACACACCCACACACCCACATCACACACACACCACACACGGCGCGCACGCACGCACACGCACGCCACGCGCACCCACACGCACGCACGCACGCACGCACGCACCCACCCACACACACATACACACACACACACACACACACACACACACACACACACACACACCACCCACCCACCCACCCACCCACCCACCCACCCACCCACCCACCCACCCACCCACCCACCCACCCACCCACCCACCCAGACATCATGGGCGATCTTAGCGAAGCTTGGCCAAAAGTTGTAAAATGAGCTAATAAGTCGATTTAGCGATAGTGAAAAAAAAGTCGATTGTATAACCTTCTATTCCTACATATGTATATGTACGTTGGAAGCTATAAAAACATTTCTTTAAATGTCATCTATATTTCATTTGACAGGTGACAGATTTTTTACATTTAAGCGAAAGTGAGAAATTGCAAGAAAGAGATACAAAATTATAAGACAGAGATACAACACAAATTCTTATTTTAAAACACACTCATTTGAGTAGGGAATAAAGCCTAAGTTCATACGTATCTAGTATGTGACGTTATGGTCATCGACAACTATATCTAGGTGGTCGTAACGCATAAAAAATCAGAAGACATGTTTACTTCTGACGTCATTTTCCCGTTTTTACAGTCGACTACTACACCACTAGAAACATCCATTTAAATCCAACAAAAAACAATATTTTTGCTCAAGGCTGAATACATTGTAATATAATAGTACATTAGATAACAAGGATTTGTGACTCATTTAATCCCGCGAATAGAGTTTGTTGGTCGAGGGCTTTAGCCCGAGACCAACAACTATTCAAGGGATTAAGGAACTTCAATCCCGTGGTATCTAACCTATTTTTTGCACTTCGTGTAGTAATAATAGAAACAATTATATTATTTTCTGAAAATTAAAATATTACATCTATAATAAATTTAAATTATTAGAAAAGTCACTTTGACAAAGCTACACTATTCAAGGCTAATGAACTTTATTAATTATTGTTAAAATCCCAGAAGTTTCAATGCCATAACAACGAGTAAATAAATAATAAACAACATTGTGAAAACTTAGTCTGTTGACGACGCGTAGTTGCGAAAATGGATGAGTTTGATATTGAATCAGCGGCTGAAGAGGCTGTGAACCAACTATTGCCCTCAAAATCCAGAAAAGTGTATGAAAAATCTTATGAAGATTTTATAACATGGTGCCGTCAAAAGATGATACAAAATCACACCAATGAATTTCAGTAGATCAAGTTTAAGACGTCTCTTACATTCCTTTGGCTTTTCATCTAAAGTAGATGATGGTAGGAGAGGTTCACTGAAACAATCACATATTGGTGCCAATCGTGTACGATTTTTAAGAGAATATTACAAAAATAAAGAAGAAAAATTACACAATGCTGTATTCTTAGATGAAACTTGGATTTTCAGTCGAGGATTGCACAAAAGAAGCTGGCATGATAAATCTAAGTAAAGCGTGAAGAAGAAGCCAATGGGTGAAGGAAAAGGTTTGTTGTAATTTTGTTATTACATTATAATTCCAAATAAAATAACTGTATTTTTTGGATTTATAAAGGGTGATTCAAAAAGCGCGCGGTTTTGAATCGCTCGCCATTTTGTTGTTTGTTGCTTAGCAACGTAGTTGTTTATAAAGTTGACATCTGCTAATATTCCGATTTCATTCTGTGTGTCAAAATGGAACGCTTTTCTACTGAACAACGTCTGTTAATCGTGAAAACGTTTTATCAAAACGGAGAAAGTTTTGCAGCAACTGTCCGACGACTTCGTGCGATTTTCGGGCGTAATGAAGCTCCGAATGAATCAACAGTACGCAGACTTATGACAAAGTTTATTGAAATAGGATCAACACTCAACACTAAAAATTCTGGTTGTCCTAGATCTGGCCGGTCTGTTGAAAACATTGCTCTAGTTCGTGATAGTGTCAATAATAGTCCACAGAAATCGGTTCGACGTCGTTCCCAACAATTGGGCATAGGGTATTCTTCACTGCGGCGAATTCTTGTGAAGGATCTTCATTACCATCCCTACAAAATCCAATTAACCCGCGAACTTAAGGTGTCCGATCACCAAAGGAGACGAGAATTTGTTAACTGGGTTCTGGGAAGACAACAGAAGGACGACGGCTTTGCGAGGAAAATCATTTTCAGCGATGAGGCCCACTTCCATTTAAATGGATTTGTCAATAAGCAAAACTGCCGTATTGGGGATCAGAAAATCCTCAATCGAAAGAGAAATGCATCCGCAGAGAGTGACGGTTTGGTGTGGATTTTGGGCCGGTGGGGTCATCCGTCCTTATTTTTTTTGAAGATGAGGCAGGACAAGCTGTAACAATTAATGGAGACCGATATCGCACGATGATAAGAGAGTTTTTTTGGCCTCATATCGATGCAATGGACATTCAGCAGTTATGGTTTCAGCGAGATGACGCCACATGTCACACTTCCGTCGAAACCATCGCATTGCTGCTTGAGAAATTCCCGGATCGGCTCATCTCACTTCGCAGTAACCAGCAATGGCCGCCAAGGTCGTGTGATTTAACCCCATGCGCTTTTTTTCTTTGGGGTTATGTCAAATCATTGGTTTATGTCAATAAACCCCGAGACATCCGTGAGTTAAAGGAAGAAATTCGACGAGTTATCAACGAAATCGACGTGTAAGTTTGTGAACCTGTAATCAACAATTTCAGGAAAAGAGTTGTGGCATGCCAGCAAAGTAGAGGGGACATATGCCCGATGTGATTTTCCATTCCTAAATTGGAAAGGTTTGATTAACAGCTTTATGTCTTTTGTAAATGCTTTCTCTAAAATAAACTTTGTTTTTTGTTATAATTAAAACCGGCGCGCTTTTTGAATCACCCTTTAGTTGTTCGTGCAGGTAATGAAGATGGATTTATTTCTAATGCTTCACTTTTGTTTTCTACGAAATCACAAAGTGCAGACTATCATGGAGATATGTGTGCGGAGTTGTTTATAAAATGATTTGAAAACAATTTAATTGTAAACTTAAAAGAACCATCCTTAATTGTAATGGACAATGCCGGTTACCACCATATCACTGTCAATTTAATCCAATTGAACTGGTGTGGGCAAACTGCAAAGAACACTACAACAAAAATATAGGAAGACATAATTCCAAATTTAACGATGACCATGTGAAAGAAATGTGGATGGAATCCTTGCAACGAATTGATGGGATACATAGGCAGAAATGCATTAAACATGCCGAAGTATCTATGTTAGAATGGTGGGATATAGAAAAACATTTTGAAGTTGTGCAAACATTAATTATATCTGTTAACGATTCCACTTCTGAGAGTGACACTAATAGTGAATAATTTTTTTATTTAAATGTTTTAATTCCAATGTAATGTAATATAAATATTCTAATTCTTACATAACATATCGATAACTCTACAATAGGTGGAGTGAATACATGTACTGATTTATGTAAACTGCTTTGCATTTAACTTGGAGCAATATGAAATATATTTAAACTATGTGCTAAATTAAAACATTAAACATCTATACCTAATTTCGATGAACTTCGAACTACATTACACTGTACACACTTTCTTTTACCAGAATGAAATAATCGCAAATGTATCGATATTTATGTTATCGTAAAGTATCTACAAGAATTATGTCGATTACAAAGTAATAATTATGCTTCTAGAAGGGTTGTTATAATTCTTTAGAATAACAAACTAATTGCAACTTTTATCAATTTTTCCATCTGAAATGATTTAATTTGTAATAAACAAAAAAAATATTTGTTTACTTACAAATACACTGTGTTCATTTAAAATTACCACCCCCTGTAATGCAAAAACAACAAAACATTCAATAATCGCTAGGACCCGTCAATTTTTGTTTTAGGGGGGAACATTTTTAGTCTTGATGTGTTCAATTCTGTAACCCCTAGCAACCCCAATTTTAAAATCTCAAATGCAACTACCCCACTTGTTGAAAGCCCCTTTCATTATCAACACACAAGTGTATTCCTTTTGAAAATTGGGTGAGATTTGAAAAAGTTACGGGCCAAAAACCACTAGGTATTTTCTTACGTATTTAATGAACGTCACCATTGAAAAAAATTATTCGTTTCACGTAGTTTGATTGTTGTACAAAACCAACCTTATTCTTACAGTTGTATATTTTTTAATGGTACGTCAAAAATCATTTTTAGAATGCCAACTGAGTCAAAGATCACTCAGTTGGCAGAACCACAGAGTGTGCTGTGATTTACTTGCGTATTTGATAACCTATTGTTTGTTGTACTTTGAACGTTGAAAATCCAATTTTACTATTGTGCTATTATTTAAGACAAAATGGTTTATTTTACAGAAGAAAAAGTTGAAATGATTTTCATTTATGGTGCAAAAAAAATGTGCGCGAAACATTTAACGGTAGGGGTCCAGATAAAAATGTTTCGCACGTTTATGTGCTACAACTTGTGAAAAAACTTTAAAGAATCCCGATCAGTAGGCAATGCCAAACGAAATACGTCTAGATTATTAAGTGGAGCAGCCAGATTGAAGTGTTGGTTCATTTTGGGGCAGATCCAACTACTTCCATTAGAAAAGTTTCACAACAAATTGGAATACCGATTGGCTCAATACATAAGGTTACAAAATTACATAAGTACCATCCCTATAAATTACAAATACTTCAAGAACTGTATGAAGATGACCAGGATCGTAGAATTCAATTTTGCGAAATAATGTCAGAACGGATTAATAGATCACCCAATCTACTAAAAAATACTTGCTTCTCCGATGAGTATACTTTTTCCTAAATGGTCAAGTGAACAAGCATAATTGTCGTTACTGTTCAGGTGAAAATCCTCATTTATTCCGGGGAGGTCATACGTAATACCCCAGAAAAGAAATATTTGGGAAGGGATTTTAGGCAAAACCATAATAGGTTATAATGTAAGTGGTGTAAATGGTAATGGTATAAAATATATAAAAAGTGTTTTAATAATATAATAAGAAATATATAAAGAAATAAGAGTAAAAATGTTCTCCGAACAAATCGTTAAACTAACTGGAGATACAAACCATTCACCAAAAATAATGCCTTCGTCCCAGTCGGAAGATTAAAGTAGAGTGGTTCAATCTTTTGATTTGCTTAATTACCACAAATTCTGCTAGATTACTTCCACTGAACATAAATAATAAAAATGCAACGTAACACTAATAAAAAAGATCTCGGACGCCAAGTTATTTTTTAATTATGCTGGGAATAACTAAACCGAGGATTACAATAAAAAAATTATCAAAATGTAATAAATAAAAAAATATACAGACTATGTGTATTAACAGTTAAAATGATAGGGTTAAACAAAATATATCTTAAAACTAGTTATAGCCTTAAATTACTAACTAATGGTTATAAATAACTTTTCGTAAAATTTTGTACACATACTTTTTAATAACCACTGGTATCTAAGTGATTACGGAACTGTCAACCAAGGTGATGTCACCTTTGCACCATTATTGCGCAATCTTGAAATAATACTGAACGTTGTAAACCACACCTATTAATGGAATTTTACTTCTTGTAAATTTCTTCTTGAAATTTTGAATCCAATATTTATTGCATTAAAATGAAAGCGTACGTAAAAGTAGAATTAAATGCGTACTTAAAATGTAATTAAAGTAGAAAAGTAATTGTAATAAAAGTGTAAATCAAAGAAAAACAGAAAGTGCCTGCAAAGAGCAAATGTTTCAATTTTTTGTATAATGCGTTAAAAGATATCTTACCATTAAATCAATGGCACTTTCACAAAATTTAGGTGGAAACCATAAATAAAGCTTCCTAACAACACAGCATTCATCAGGAAGTGAAAAAAATGGATGCTTTGAAATTAGATGATGTTATTGCGGTGCGCAAAAGATATGAGCAGAAAAATAATTTGAAGTGGGAGTATAAACCTTTAAGAAATATACCCTTAAGAAGATATGCACTTAAGTTACACCAAAATTCAAATTAAGTTGCCTACCTCATAGCTATAATGCAAAAATAATTAAAATTTTTTTTATATTTACAACTGAATGAACGAAAGGCCTAAATTACGGTATATTTTAATACAACTCAAAATGGGTTGTTACAAGGTCCCTTATTTGTAAATATTCACAAATTTATATACCGGGGAGGTGTGTCTAGATATGCTTCCGGACACAGTTAACGTACTGATCACTGACTCTTTAGAAAACTAAATAGATCAGCACGGAAATCGTTTATTCTAAGGAGACCTAATACACTTTCAACAAGATGGTGCACCTGCACACTACGCAAGACCTGTACGTGATCGGTTCAATTTCATATTCCCTGGTAGTTGGATAGGAAGAAGAGGGACAGTAGAATGGCCATTAAGATCTTGTGATCTCAGTCCAAATGACTTTTTCCTTTGGGGTTATCTCAAATCAGTAGTTTACAAAACAGCACCACTAAACATTCAAGATTTAAAAAATCGTATAACAGCTGCGTGTAGGGCTATCAGGCCAGAAACTTTTCAAAAAGTGCGCGAGAAATTTCATCAACGCCTTATTTATTGCTTGGTAAGAAATAGTGAAGATTTTGAAAATGACATACGTTTGAGCTACTACAATTAATTTGTATTGTTTTTGCTTTGAATGATTTTTTTATTTAAACCATACATTAACTATTAAAGAAAATAAATACAATAAATAAAGTTTTTGTCAACCGAGTGGTTTTTGTCCCATAACTTTTTCAACCCAATTTTCAAAAGGAATACACTGGTGTGTTGATAATGAAAGGGGCTTCCAAATAATGTATAACAAGTGGGGTAGTTGCATTTGAGATTTTAAAATTGGGGTTGCTAGGGGTTACAGGGTTGAACATGTCAAGACTCCTTGACTGTTAAAAATGCTCCCTCCCCCCTAAAACAAAAATTGACGTGTCCCGGCGATTATTGAATGTTTTGTTGTTTTTGAATTACAGGGGGTGGTAAGTTTTAAAATGAACACAGTGTATATAGGTTATGTACTATGATGGTATGTAATTATAATCAAGGTATCCCTATATTGTTGCTCATTTGATAGAGATGTTTTTTTCTCTTTTCAATGATATAAAACTTTAATACTTTTATTAAACTAGTTTTTGAGAAAAAAGCGAGAAAGTGATGGTAGAGTGATAAGTTTATTTTAAAAGTCATCAATCTAGACATCTACGATTGCTTTTAACTGTCGGAACAATTGATTGCGCCTTAGAAATGTCAAAGTGGTGCATGCACTTGAACTAAAAAGTTACTTATTAACATTGGTTAACATCCATTTGTGAGTGAAATACGCTTTTGAAATAAACAGACATGGCTCATTTATCCGAAAGGCAACGTACTGAAATTTTAATGATGCTGGGATATGGAGAAAGAAGGAGGACGCAGACAGAAGTTTGCAATTTGTTTAACAGTTTGTACTCCGAATTTCACATTACGCAATCAACTGTAAGTAAAATTTGGCACAAATTTTAAGATACGGGCTCGGTTAAAGATTTACCAAAAACGAACAGAGCTATAGCTTTAAATACTGAAGAAAGTGAAAATGTGATGTTGGCAGTCGTGGAAAGTTCACATGTTTCGGTTAGACAAAATGCGCGAGATTGTTGTACAAACAAGTCCTAAAAAAAGGAAAAGTGGCACTGATGCAAAGCGTGTGTTGTTCAGGAGTTATTTGCAGACGACTTGGATTGCCGATTGGAATTTTGTGTAGAAATAAACCACCAACTTGAAGGCAATGCAAATTTTCACAAAAATACTGTGTTTACTGACTAGGCAACGTTTTGCTTAAACGGCACAGTTAATAAGCAGAACACACGATACTGGTCTTTAACAAACCTAACTGGTATCTAGAATTCTACGATTTGAGGTAGTTCCGGCATTAGCTGCTTTATACCCAAATGAAAACGATCCGGATATACCCCACAACGGAATATGGTCCCAGCAATACGGGGCCCCTCCACATTTTGAATTACTGTCCGCCGGTGCCTTAACGATACCTTTCCAAATCGTTGGATTGGCAGAAAAGGTCCAGTAGAATAGGTAGCTTGGTCACCAGATTTAAGTCCATTAGATTTCTTCCTTTGGGGCGACCTTAAAATTAAGGTTTATGAAATAGTACAGAGATGAAGGCCATCACACCTGAAGCTGTTTCAAATGCGATTGATGAATTTTAACGTAGAATTTATCACCGCCAGGCTGTGAATAGTGCTTAATTTGATTTTTTCCTTTTTTTAGTTCCATCCAGATTAATATTAACTTAAAATAAACTGTCAGAGTTATTTCAGATTAGTTAGTTATTAAGTTAACATTGTAGATTGCATCGCTCTACTGTACCATCACTTTTTATCGGTTTTTCTCAAAAACTAGTTCAGTAAAAGTATTAAAGTTTTATATAATTGAAAAGAGAGATAACATCTCCATCAAATCAGTACAATATAGGGTACCTTGTCATTTAAAAAATTGTAGGGATATTCGCTGCTTCTTTGCTTTTTAAGAAACCACTAACTTCCTGTAATGAAGAACTAAATACTAGACAACTTTTCTTTCAGACATTTTTTGATAAAATAAATATATACTGATATATGCAATATCGCATACTTTTTGAGCACCCTGTATAGGAGAATCATTTTCATTGCGTTCAACATCATTTATCTAGTCCTATCTCTTTTTGTTGCAGGCATAACGCAATTATACTGCCCGTAACGAAGAGTGTCTTAATTCCTTAATTCACCGCCCGCAGTGACAAAAGCTGGATAATTACAACTTTCTAGCTTAAATGCCATGTGTTAGAACGACAAAGACATATACTCTGTTGTGCAATGTAAATATAAGCCCAAATTGAAAATCATTTATTTCAAAAACCATATATCTCGTTTAGGTGTAATTAAGGAAGGGAAACACATATGGACGTACAATGTTGCACAAAACCGACAAAAATGGATCAAAAAACTAACAACGTGGATTTGCATTAAGTAGGGGAAAGTTGCCCAAATTGAACCGCCTCCTAAATTGGGCCATGGCCATATTTGAATGAATAAGAGTGATGGTAGCGACATTTTTTAAATCCTCTTTGACTCTTGTTACAAAGGCGTCATTACAAGAGAATTCGCGACCATTGATGCACGTTTTTTCTCCGTACGGTGTGTTTGGTGATTTTTCTATTTCGATGTAGTTTTTATGAATAATTCGTAAATGTTTGTGTGGCAAACGTTGAAAATTCAAGCAGCGCTGTTATATTTTGCTTAAAAATGTAAGTTTTACCCTATTCATATCGCTATTAAAAAGATCAAACCCAAATACACGGAATGTTAAACATGTCATTTTAGAAAATAACTGGGGGTTTCATAAATTGAATCACCATGATGTTACCTAAATTGGACTGGTCCAATTTAGGAAACTAGAATTATTTCTTATGTTTATGTTAGTGTTGGAATTCGTGTCTATATGAAGTGCCCCAATAATAAAAGTACATGTTTAACATTATGCATTATACAGTTAGTGTCAAATGCATGGTCCAACATAGGCTACCAATGTTTTGCTTTGTTGCAGAATGCCTTCCAACAACAGAAAAGGCATAAAATATAGTAAATGAAGTGAAACGGATATGACGAAAGCTTTAGAGGCTTACAAAGGCAAAAAGCATGGCTTAAATGAAATATGCCGCATGTACAGTATCCCAAAAGCGACGTTGAAACGGCATTTGGACTCAACAATCAAAAAGTCTAACCGAGAGTGTAAAATCTTCGGAAGAACCACCGTCTTTTTACCGGAGTTTGAGGAGAGGTTGGCAGCGCATGTCCTTAACCTAGAGAAGATGTTTTATGAGGGCCACCATAAAAGATGTCTATAATGCAGCGTATGAACTGGCGGAACAAAACAACATCAAACACAATTTCAATAGAGAAAAAAATCAGGCTGGTAAAAAGTGGTTTTACGCGTTTTTGCGTAGTCACCCCAACATTTGATTGCGGCAACCAGAATCTACTTTCATAGCTCGGTGCAAGGGAATACGTAGAAGATATCGTTATCCAGTTCTTCGACCTTCTAGAAAAAATTGTCGATGTATGCCAGTTTAATGCAACAAGAATATTCAATGTAGACAGTCTGACTTTTCAACTGTTGCCAAGAATTGCCAGAAAATTCTAGCCCTAAAGGGAAAACTCCAAGCAGGTTCGGTTGATAGGGGCGAACGTGGGGTGAATACCACGATGGTTGTATGCGCTAGTGCAGTAAGCCAATTTGTTGCACCGATGATAATATTCAAGCGAAAAAGAGCTAATCCAGATCTCAGAGTTGAAGCACCTTCTGACTGCTTGATATCTGACACCGGATACATCAATAAAGAACTGTGTGATACCTGGCTCAAATATTTTATCAATGCTGTGAAACCAACAAGAACCAATAAAGTTTTGCTTGTTCTAGACGGCCAGAGTACTCACTTTAAAAATCTTGAGGCAATAAGGCTGGCACGAAATAATGGAGTGATTATGTTACAGCTTCCGGGGCATACCACCCGCCGGATTCAAGCCCTAGACGTGGCTGTATTTAAGCCACTGGAGCTCTATTACACTGAAGCTAATGAGAAATTGCTAAGGTCTAATCCGGGATTGATAGTTTCTCAATACCAAGTTGCTAAACTCCTTGGAGAAGCTTATCCCAGGGTAGCTGTGTTAGCAACTGCTATGAATGGTTTCAAGAAAACGGGAATTTGGCGGATAGACCGTAATGTTGATTTCGTACCTTCATCCCAAAAACAAGTGTAGACATGGCTGAATATGATAACACTGAAAGTATTTGCGGTTCCAGTGATGAAGATACAGTAAAATACCAGTTGCAACAAAAGAAATGAACCTCCTAGATCAAAGAGCTTCAACATCAACATCAGCTATGGAACAAATAGCAACTACATCACCTGAAGTTGATTCATCCAAAAAAAAAAGGAGATTCTATAGAACACATATTAAAAAGTCCAGCTGTTGATCACAGAAAGATGAAACCAACTGGAAGTATCCAAAAAAACACAAATCATTTCATCCACACCCTACAAAGATGATCTTGAAGTTAAACAGACATCATCAAACATTTCAAAAAAGAAAACTGTCAAGCGTAAAATAAAACTAAACTCCGGTATTTGTAAGAAAAAACAGCATTCAAGTCAAAGAATGGTCCTGCAACTTTTGCTCTGAGAGCATTGTTGAAGACATGATTTAGTGCCTAAAATGCAGAGACTGGTAGGATTTGACTTTTTTAATGTTTATTTAATAAATTTTTGTGTTTTGATATTTGGTTTTTAAATAAAAATTATATTCTCTTGTTCCTCTAATGTAAACTTAAAGTTTTACTTAATCTTACTTAAGTGAAATAGATGGTCCAATATAGGAACCCACTGGTTCAATTTAGGCAACCAGTCGCCTATAATGGAGTTCCAGATTATATTTTTCTACGAGAAATTATTCAACCAAAAATTCACAGAAAATTACTAGAAGTGTACAACATATTAAAATATTTGGTGTTTAAATTTGAAAGTGTTTTGATTTGTTTTCTTAAAGTTATAGCTCTAAAACCGAATACTGGTCCAATATAGGCAACCTTCCCCGATATGAATTCGTTGTTTACAAAGGATTTTTCATAACGTAAGAATTAATCTGAGAAATCCAGGTTAATTCAACTACAGTGACTGTTATTGTAATTTGGTAATGAGGTTTATTTTTCATGGCTTACTTAATATTGTTGAGATTGCATGAAATAAAAAATATTGCTGTTTTAGTTAATAAATAGATATGTATTATGATGACTTGCAAAATTACTACATTAAATTAATTTTAATAATAAAAATGCAATAAAGATAAATTAGAAAATAAACTGTTTCTATTAATGAAGTGGTTTACAACTAGGAGTCTTGTACACAAGGAATGTACGCTATTTTTTGCATTTATATTTTTTATTAAATTTATTACATAATCTTTAAAATATGTTCATCAATAGCTTTAATATATTTTGTTAATTAGAAATCTGATTTGGTCTGTTTTACCGGCAGTGAAATTGAATTTTAATGACATCTCTGTTGTTTGACAAATATTTTCCTCTTTTAACTAGTTTTTCCGTCAATCGTTTATTAAGATTCATTAATAAATAATTATGTTTGAAAAGTTGAACAGTTGTAGCCTACTTTTCGCAATAACTTTAGTATGTTAAATTTACAACAAACCGATGCAAGATGTCGACAAAGTAGTAGGAGAAGTACAGTTAAAATGAGATACTTAAGATTAATAATTAAAATTACTTAAACTGCAAATATTTTGCTAAAAATGTGAGGTGTAGCTGCTACAGATTCTTCTAACATTTAATGTTTAAATTTGGCAAAATCTTTACATCTTGAAATATGATGTGTATGTCGGAAAATGTCATTTTGCACCCCACGCAGGACTGCAAAATGCAAATTTTGCGTTGGTTACTATGGACAGCGGACGCAAAATGGATTCCTGTCCGTCGCCATCGCAGATGCAAAATAATACCTTTCTGCCCACTCGATTAGGTACTTCTAGCAGTGACAACCTAAACAAAACTTCAGTAACCTAACAAAAGTAGATTAGATAAACAAAACTACTGCAACCTAACAGAAAAAAAAATGATATGAGCCGGGAATCGAATATGCGTCAACCGCGTGTCAGGCGGCCAATGTACCACTAGACCAATCGTTATTTGACCCTTTGTTGCCCGACGCTACTTATAAGTACCAATAATTTTTAAAGCTAATAAAATGAATATGACCGGTAATACTTGTTGTTTCCTGACGAAACTTTGCAGTCCCAAGTGTATTCTGTGAGGTGTAAAATGCGCTTGCGTCTGAATGGAGTTGGCGCATATGTTCTGTTCATTTTTATC
Organism: Vesta saturnalis; assembly: GCA_036346205.1. Taxonomy (NCBI): domain Eukaryota; kingdom Metazoa; phylum Arthropoda; class Insecta; order Coleoptera; family Lampyridae; genus Vesta; species Vesta saturnalis. Next base: position 166,740 of record JARFJB010002163.1, on the reverse strand, counting down.
AACCCGTGCTTACTAAGGGGTTTGTTTCCGGGGAACTGCAACTTATCTGCCAGTAAAACCTATTATAGGTGTGAATAAGTTGAAATGTTTATTTAATATTTTCTCACATACAGGATGCGGCATTAGTGCGTCGAAGTACGATATATCCGAAAGGAGATATCAAAAAAAGTTATTTACAAAAATTATAGGCAACTTCAAACTTCACATTATAAAATTATTTTCGTATTTACAGAGTGTTACATATTATCAGGGTGAACCAAACACACTTTTTTTAAATGGGACACCCTATATATTATTTCAAATTTAGATTAAGCTTATCTCCCCCATACTTCCAATATAGGGTTTCCTTACGTTATACAGGGCATTTCAAAAGTCATGGTCAATTGTACACGAAAATCATTCTCATTTCAACGTCCTGTATACCCTAGACAGAACAACCTAACAATATTTTTTCCAGGCATAACTTTTTGACATCGGTACAGTGTTACTTTATTATTGCACCAATTGAATATAGAGCGAGCCAAAACTCGAACACATGATTTTGTCAATGTTTTCAAATGAATCACCCTGTATTTTATTTTAAAAAGTGAAGATACACTTTATGTTCTTTCATTTTATATATATATATATATATATATATATATATATATATATATATATATATATATATAGCTAAAATCGTTAATTTCTGATATATTTTCGGGGATAATATAACTAGTGTTATGATGATCATCGGTGATAGCTCGAGCTAAAACCGATCTACAGATTTTAACGAGTTGTATCATCGATTATTAATCAGAAAACGTGTTATATTTGATAAGAGAATATAATGAACGTTAATAGAAATAATATTTTTTAAAGTTTACAATTTTAAACGAATTGTCACTTTCATAGTAACTATTACAGTTGCAAGATAATCAATACAATTATTTATTTCTTTGAAACTTTTTGTCATTTTGCCAGTAAACTATTTTATTCCTTAAAATCATCTGACAGTCAACATGCGGTAATAAATTATCACCGATTTGATAACCTATTCTGCGATTTCTTTTTGTATTTTAACCAATGAAAGTAATAAAAAATATACCATGTGACATGTGAATTATATTCTCGGTTTAACAGCAGAAAGAGATTTTTTTAACAATTTCTATGATAACAAAAATTATTATTAATTTTATTAATTAATTAATTATTAATTTTATTAATAAAAAGTTTAGGAGTAGGGTTTGAACCTACGACCTGTACTTTGCTAGAATACCGCGCTACCCATCTGCGCCATCGAGATACAAGCCCCAATTGATGTAAATTTTGTCTTTATGTATGTAGAACTGAGGTAAATTCTAAATTTAGATGGCGATGGCGCAGATGGTTAGCGCAGTACTCTAGCAGTCATGTTGCTTTGGTATGTATGAATCCTTGCGATACTGCAGGCTCACATTCCATTAATATAAGTAATTTGATTGCAATCTCATTATATTTAGAATTTACGTCAGTTCTACATACATAAAGACAAAATTTACATCGATTGGGGCTTGAATCTCGATGACGCAGTTGGTTAGCGCGGTATTCTAGCAAAGCACAGGTCGTAGGTTCAATTGCTACTTGAGGTAAACTTTTTATTTATGTATTTAATAAAATTAATAATAATTTTTAATTACATATTTACTTTTGAACTTATTCGTTCATAACAAAAACTTACAATAACCTATTATAACAAGTTAGCCGTGAACAAATGACAGATAGATATTATTCAGTAATAATTAGTAGCTTGTCATTTAACAAACTTCTTTGAGATTGTGCAGTGTTTATTAATTTTTAAACACTTAAATACTGTTTGAAATAATATATAGGGTGTCCCATTAGAAAAAAAGTATGTTTGGTTCACCCTGGTAATATGTAACACCCTGTAAATACAAAAATAATTTTATAATGTGAAGTTTGAAGTTGCCTATAATTTTTGTAAATAACTTTTTTGATAACGGATATGTCGTACTTCAACGCACTAATGCCGCACCCTGTATATACTATGTTTCTATAGAAGATGCATGCATTTTTACTAGAAATTAGCTGAGATATCATAATTTTTTACAGGTACCGTAAAAGTACCGTCAGGAACATGGAGCCTAAAAACAAAATGAAATGGCATTATATTAAACCACTTTCTGAAGAAAAGTTACAATCTATCGCTGATGAAATTCTGATGGAAGACTTACCGTTGGACAAAATTTACATCGATTGGGGCTTAAATCTCGATGGCGCAGTTGGTTAGCGCGGTGCTCTAGCAAAATAGAGGTCGTAGGTTCAAATCCTACTCGAGGTAAACTTTTTATTTATGTATTTAATAAAATGAATAATAATTTTTAATTACATATTTACTTTTGAACTTATTCGTTCATAACAAAAACTTATAATAATCTATTATAACAAGTTAGCCGTGAACAAATGACAGATATTATTCAGTAATAATTATTAGTTTGTCATCTAATAAACTTCTTTGAGATTGTGTAGTGTTTAATAATGTGTAAACACTTAAATACTGTCTGAAATGAACTTTCCTGTTGAGGAATTAACAGACATGATGTGGTACTGGGAGAATGTATGAAAAATTGTTTCCCGCACGAAGACAACCCGAGAAAATAACGTTGGAAAAGTTAGTAGATCGTTTTAATCGTACGGCTTCAGTAGTTTAACGCATAATCCACATGTTAGTACACGTGAAATCTCGCGGTAGCATGATATTAGTGACAGGTCCGCCCGAAGAATACTGCGTAAAAATAAGGTGCATTCATACCATATCCAGTTGCATCAAGAGTTACTAGAAGATGACTATCCCAGAAGGGTTGCTTTTTGTGAATGGGCTCAACAACAAATCCTCAATCAGGCGGATTTCTTTAATTTTGTCCTCTTTGGAGACGAAGCCACGTTTCGCAAAAATGGAACTGTGAATAGACACAATTTCCATTATTATTCGACAAGTAATCCCCATCTTATAGCAACTCATAGTCAGCTAGGTGGACTTTGAATGTTTGAGGTGGTATAGTTCGAGATCACGTAATTGGACCACATTTTTTCGATGGAACAGTGAATGGTCAGGTTTATTTGGACTTTTTAGAAAATCATTTACCATTACTGTTGGCAAACGTTCCTCTTAACATTAGCCAAAGAATGTGGTTATTACACGATGGAGCTCCGGTACATCACACTAGATTAATTTATAATCATCTTAATACCCATTTTCCTGGAAGATGGGTGGGAAGAGAAGGACCCATTGCATGGTCAGCTCGTTCACCAGAGTAAAGTAAAATTGCCTTCTTCAAGTGGGGTTATGTGAAAAACCGTGTGTATCAAATACCTCCAACCACACAAGATGATATTAAGAATAGAATACGAGAAGCATTCCAAAGTATTAATGTAGAAATGTTAGGAAATGTCAGTCAAGACTTTGAAGATCGACTGCAATGCTGCATTGATGTTTTCAGTGGACATTTTATAAGAATATTGCCTTAATAACCTTAATTTCTTATAATAATTTGACACACTTTTATTTGTTCACAGCTAACTTATTAAATTGAAAATATCTCAGAAATTAACGATTTTAGCTATAGGGAGTGCTTAATAAAAATGAAAGATCATCAAGTGTATTTTCACTTTTTAAAATAAAATAAAGGGCGATTCATTTGAAAAAATTGACAAAATCGTGTGTTCGAGCTTTGGCTCGCTCTATATTCAATTGGTGTAATAATAAAGAAATAGCACTTTCTCGTAACACTGTACCAATATCAAAAAGTTATGCCTGGAAAAAATTATTGTTAAGTTGTTCTGTCTAGGGTATACAGGACGTTGAAATGAGAATGATTTTCGTATACAATTGACCATAACTTTTGAAATACCCTGTATAACGTAATATAACACTATATTAGAAGTATGGGGGATATGAATTTAATCTAAATTTGAAATAATATATAGGGTGTCCCATTAAAAAAAAGTATGTTTGGTTCACGCTGGTAATTCACCCTGGTAATATGTAACACCCTGTAAACGCAAAAATGTGTTTATTAATTTGTAAACACTTAAATACTGTTTGAAATAATATATAGGGTGTCCCATTTAAAAAAAAAGTATGTTTGGTTCACCCTGGTAATATGTAACACCCTGTAAATACGAAAATAATTTTATAATGTGAAGTTTGAAGTGACCTATAATTTTTGTAAATAACTTTTTTTGATAACGGGTATATCGTACTTCGACGCACTAATGCCGCACCCTGTATATACTATGTTTCTATAGAAGATGCATGCATTTTTACTAGAAATTAGCATAGATATCATAATTTTTTACAGGTACCGTAAAAGTACCGTCAGGAACATGGAGTCTAAAAACAAAATAAAATGGCATTATATTAAACCACCTTCTGAAGAAAAATTGCAATCTATTGCTAATGAAATTCTGATGGAAGACTTGTCGTTGGACAATAAATTTGATACAGATTTAGAAGACAGCGGTAACGAAAATGATTTTGGGTCATCATTGCCAAATACATATAACGAAAATTGCTTCAAGATGAACCAAAGGTTGTTATTTTGCTAAGTTTAGAAGATGTTAGCAAATCAATTCAAACAATTGTTTCAATTTATGTCTCTCAAAAAAAGTCTCAAGCCGAGCCAAAATTTGTTGCAACTGATATATTTCAACAAGCAACGACTTCAAAACAGTTACATAAGCCAAACCTTTGTGATTCCATAAGTACACGTTCCAAAAAGAAAAATGAAGAAAAAGTGGAGTCTTTAAAAATTGGGACTGCAGCCAAAACTATCAAAAACAAACCAAATCGAACATGGAAAAAACTATTGTCAAGACTCAGATTCCTGTTTATGGTGAAGTTGAAGGCGTAATCGATGAATTATTTACCAATTCTGAAACTCCTACGAGTGTATTTATGAAAATACTGGGGTCCTCCATCAGCCATATCACTTATCAAAGCAACCTATATGCACTCCAGAGAAATAAGCAGTTAAAGCTCTCAGAAAATGAACTCTTTGCCTTCATAGGGATAAATTTCGTTATGGACCATCACGAGTTACCCAACTGAAAACATTGGAGTTGAAACCATGATTTAGGAGTAGCTTTTGTATCTAATTCTATGTCGCGCAATCGGTTTGAGCAGATATTATCAAATATACATTGCAATGACAACTTACAAATACCAATAAATAAAGATAAGCTGTATAAACTTCGACCACTACTTCAGATACTAAATGAGAATTTTCAAAAGTTGTAATAAAACGACAAGAAAAGTCAGCGTAGACGAGAGTATGATACTTTTTAAGGGGAGATCGACATTGAAGCAGTACAATCCTCAAAAACCAATAAAACGAGGATATAAACTCTGGTGCTTAGCGGAGCAGAATGGTTACATTTCCAATTTTGAGGTATATCAAGAGAAAAATGAAGAATTGCAATCGTTAACAAAACAATACGGGGGCAAGAAGAAAATAGTCTATTTTGATAATTATTTTACACCAATTCCTTTACTGGAAAAACCGCGCTTAGAAGATACTTTGGCGTGCGGAACGTTCATATAGACAGGATTATCCTAAGAATTTAGCAGAAGATAAGTCGTTCAATCGAGGAGATACTCCAACACCAACATAGGGATTTTTAGGTGGAAAGATAACAGGATTGTTAATTTTGCAGCGAATTTTCATGGATCCGAAGAGTGTTCAGAAAAAAGAGCAAATAAAGAGAGACCAAAGTAACTATAAAATGCCCAGAAGTTAGTGACTATAATGGTCATATGGGCCGCGTGGATCATGCTGACAATCTTAGGAAAACTTATGGTATGAATCGAAAATCTAAGAAATGGTGCCTCTGTCTAATGTGGGTTTTTTTTTGGAAATTGCATTTGTCAATGCATACATCATTTATTGTCAACAAATTGAGAACATTAGTACTTTTGACTTTAGACGTGTACTATGCCAAGGATTAATAAATATGAACTGCAAAAAACAAGGTCTATTATAAACCCAGTCCCGAAACGGCGTAAATATAATTACAGCGTATTAGACGATATTCATTTCGGAAATAGAGGGGCATACTGGGTCAAGTATGAAGGAAATAGAGGCCGTTGTGAATATTGTAGCGCTCAAGGTCTGCAATCGCGTCCACATAGCAAATGTAATACTTGTGGCGTTTTCCTCTGCTGCAATGAGAAAAAAAAATTGTTTCGCAGCATATCACGAAATAAATTGTTAAATTGAAATACTTTTTTTATATTCTTCCTAGTTCTTTTTTTTTATATTTCCAGACAAGAATTTGTTAATTTATTTCAAATAAATATTTTTCCACGTCCTTTTATGTTATTTTATTAGTGTTTTTTCCTAAAAATTAAATTGTTAATTTCATATTTTTGTTATCAATATTTCCTGACGGTACTTAAAAGTCCATTTTTTTCAAAATTTTTAAAACAAAAAATAAAAATTTAAAAAAAATTAAGGGCCCATTTAGAGTCCGTCCAATGACATATATGTTAAAAAATTGAAAAAAATGTCCATTTTCCATATTTGGGCAACCAAGGGTTAAACCATTTATTGGAACGCATCAATTCCCGTAGCTCTTATTTACTTGCAGCTAATCGAATTCTATTACTACAATATAAATAACTAAAGCTTTACGTTCAAAGCTATTTCCTATTGGTCCGCACTTATTGAGATTTAGCAGTGACAGATGGCACTTTGTACTTACTGATTTTTCAGCAACACTGTACACAAATAAAAAGTAGGTGCATAACCTTAATCTTGCTTTTTATTGTGATTGTGGACCTGAACAGGGTAAATTTGGCCTATCGTGCTAAAGCACTCAGGAACACTTAGGAGGATGGATAGAGGGATAATGAATTGCCTATGAACAGCTACCTTAAATTTTCTAATATCATAAGTGAGAGGAAAACAGGAACTAGGGAGATCATTCCAGAGTTTAGAAGCCGTGTAGAAAAATGTGGATTGCGCCCGTTTGGTACGACAAGTGGAGATTTGTACTGCATACTGATGATGTGAATGAGCGAACCGAGTGTTTCTAGCAAAGATAGCCCGAGATGATATCAAAGAATATAATTTAGCAGCACAATAGCCGTTGTAATAACGATAATACAAAGAAAGAACTGAAACCATCCTTCTATGCTCAAGGGACTGTATGTGAGAAGTTAAGGACGGGTCATTTATAAGCCTAATCGCTCTCTTTTGAATACGATCAACGATAGCGTATTGTGAAGCACTAATCCAGAGGTGAGAATTATATTCCAGATGAGGCCGAACTTGGGCCTTATACAGCAGAAGGAGTTGTCGAGAGGTAAAGTACTGCTTAGATCTGTACAAATAGCCTATTTTACGAGCAGCTGTTTTGGTAGCTGACAGAAGATGGTCAACCCATGAGAGATTTGAAGATACAGTCATACCCAACAGAGTAATAGAGTGAAAATTTAAGAACTGAGCCATTCATACTTACAACAGGAAATGATCGATCTTTTTTGGCGGACACAAGGCAACACTGAGTTTTGTTAGCATTAAAATTAACTAGATTATTGCTTCCCCATTCGAGGATACGTTGAATGTTTTTGTTGATTGAATTTGCAATTTCAGCTTTAATTTCTTGATTTGACATAGAAGGTGGATTATCTCTATGAGTAGACTGAGATGAACTACAGTGAAGAGTGCCATCAACTACGACACGTATTCGTCTTTTATCAAGGAAACTAGAAACCCAGTTGATGAGCATATCATTTAACCCAAACGAGGTGAGTTTGGCAAGTAAACACTTATGCCAAACTTGGTCAAGTGCCTTTGAGATATCTAAAGCGACTACTACTGTTTCACCGCACTGCTCTACTGTATTGTTCCAAACTTGGGTCACATATGAAAGAAGATCACCTGTTGAACGACTTTGCCTTAATCCATATTGGTGGTCACTAAGGAGTTTGTTAGTTTCAAGGAACTGATTGATGACTTTTTTTAATCAATTTATTAAACTCTAATTGCAAAATGCGCGATTTGATAATTAATATTGTTTGTTATTTGACATATCCGCGTTGCTAGGTAAGTTTTATTCTGTCCCACATCATAGTATGCTGAGAATTTGAGTACCTACCGATTCTGCACATAAATTACTTGAGTTTAATTGTGTATGACCAAAAAATGTCTTTGACAATCTCAAGGTTATCGGCCTCACCTGCCAATTAGTCTTTCGGCCGTCAAAGTAGCATTTTTAATTTTGCAAATGTCCCGTTTTAACCACAGAGCTGTATAATATAGAATACCCAGTAGCTTTAAATTAGTGCTTGTCAAAATAGCTGTTTTACAGCACTTTCGATTCTTGGTTTTTGCCTTTGCCATATATTTAACATACGGTAAGATTTTTCTCGGTCTCGCATAATCTTTCCTAGCAGATTTGGAAGGTGATGATGAAGGGTGTATCGGTGAAGCAAAGATATATTAAAACTGCAATTGTAAAAAATCTAGACGGCAGATTTTAATGAAAAGCGAAGGCGCATTTGAAAATCGTTCTTCAGTAAATGGCTGGTCTAAAAAATCCAAAATTATGGCGTCATTTGTTTCCACTTTGTTGTTTTGTTATTTGTATTTTACGACGGTGAGGTGTGTACTGACTTACAGGAGGGGGGAGGGGGGGGCAAACGGGGCCTTGTTCAAGTGTTTAGTCCAAAACAATGACACCATTTTTTTCCTACTTTTAATTTGTAATTTAAACAAGCAAGGGTATTTCACCTGTAATAAAAAAATCTGGAAACCGGATCTGGAGGAGGATGAGGGAAGAGTATTGTAAAAACTTTCTTCTGTAAACGCTTAGTCTTGCAACCATGACAACAACAGGAAGAGAAGTAAGAAGAAGACCGAAGGCAGAAAAGATTCCGGCTACCGCAATTGTAGTTTCCGCAACACCGATACACGACGCCGCAGAGAACAAGTCATCGCCCGACGAAGAGTTCCGGAATCAAAAGAAGACATCGTTGGACCGTCCGACCACGCCCACACCGACCGCCAACGCGCACGAGGCCCTTACTGACACCACGGACGACGAGGGATCGCCTTCGCCCTCCCCTAGTACTGCACAACAATAGCCCCGCTATTGTTGTGCAGGCAACTGGTCTTTCATTCTATTTCAGATATCCGAGGCAGCAGCACCATCTACACCAGCCAAAAGACAACGGGACAGCCCACACAACACCAACTCCAACATCTACAACACCCACACAACGATCTTTTTTTCTTATGGAACCAACTACAAAACACGATGTCAACAGGCATAACATCAACATCGAGTAACCCAACAATCACAACCCACGCGCTGAAGAGGACGAAGACTCCTGAGCAGCCCACCACCAACGCAAACCCAATACTTTGTATATTATAATTAATTTTAAGTGAACTTTGCATATTAAATTATATATGTATATGTATGTATGTATGTATATATATATATATATATATATATATATATATATATATATATATATATATATATACAGGGTGACATAGAAAAAGTACCGTGCATAGTGCCACGCGATAGAGGACACTAAAATAAGAAAAAGTTACTATGAACGTCATAGGTCCGCAACGCAATTCTTCGTTGCAAATCAGGCGTACAAATTAACAATGACCAATGCGATAGAAATAATTCGCAATGCAACTCTGAAAAACAGACTAACAATATATATATATATATATATATATATATATATAATAGACATAGAAAAAGTGCCATGCAAAGTGCCACGCGATAGAGGACACTAAAATAAGAAAAAAGGTCTCTATGAACTTAGGTCCGCAACGCCTTCGTTTAAAAGATATAGGGTGTTGAAGTTTAATTATTTTTTTGTTTTTTTCTTAATATCTTCTTACAATGATGTAATAAGCGGACGAAATTTTGTATACAGGGACTTTTTATCACGCAGAATTCAAATATGACCTTAGTTCTTTTATTACTAAAGAGCAGTGATCATATTACAAGCCCCACGACAAATCCACCTATTTTCAAATCTCCTTTCAAAAAATTTCCTTACCACTCAAGAAAAGTGAGCTAGCTTGCCATCAAGCATAAAGTCCACTCTTGCAACAATGTCCTATGAAACATCTTCTAATAACGTGTTCAGGTTATTCCTTTTCAACAGTGCGACGAGTTCTGGAAACTCCCACTATTAAATTTTTTTTAAACAGACATCACCACCCATCTTCATCCAAACGCCTATGTACGTCAACATTCTCGATAGATACGTTGAGCTTTGGAGTAATTTGACCGAGCTTCTCCGTAACACATAATCATGTCCCTGTGTTCTTCAAAAGTATAGTGAACCATTTTAGGAACACAAAATAATATGTACTATTGGAGTGATGAAAATAACAGGCGATGGAAATTTACGAAAAAACAAACGAAATCTATGACACTTGTCAAAATATTATTGTCTTGATAGAGGTATTTTGTGTTCTTGATTCAGTTTTTCATTGATTCTCTTATTGATTTTTCAAAATTACTTTCAAAAATCGTTCACTACACTTTTGAAGAATACAGGGACATAATTATGTGTTACGGCGAAGCTAGATCAAATTCTTCCGAAGCTCAACGTATCTATCGAGAAAGATATCCATTAAGGCATATTCCTCATAGTAGGACATTTATTGACGTGCATAGGCGTTTGGGTGAAGATGGCTGTTTTAAAAAACCAAAAGTTAATAGTGGAATTTCCAGAACTCGTCGCACTGCGCGAAACGATGAAACTGTTTTACGAATGGTAGAAAATAATCCGAGAACAAGCATCAGGAAAACAAGTTCAGCGGTACGAAATGTTAACCGTGAATCAGTTAGACAAATTTTCAATGAACAACTTCTTCGCCCGTATCATTTTCAAAAGGTTCATTCACTATTAGAACATGACTATCTTCCTCGTGTACAATTTTGCGAATGGTTGCAAAATCAAAGACACGATATTTTTTCTTCAATTTTGTTTACTGATGAAGCTGGTTTTAGCCGTGATAGTGTTCTAAACCTACATAATATGCACCATTGGAGTGATGAAAATCCTCATCAAACCGTAATTAGAAGTCACCAATATGGGTTTTCTATTAATGTGTGGGTAGGTATAATGGACAATTACTTAATTGGCCCATTTCAATTGCCCAATCGATTGACAGGTGAACTGTATCGAAATTTCTTGGAGAATGAACTAAATAAGTTATTAGAAGATGTTCCATTGGCTATTATTGGTAGAATGCGTTACATGCACGATGGTGCGCCAGCTTACTTTTCTCGATTCGCAAGGGAATTTTGGATAGGAGATTTGGAAATACGAGGATTGGTCGAGGGGGACCTGTACCCTGGCCAGCTCGTAATCCCGACCTTAATCCCCTCGATTTTTCATTTTGGGGATTCATGAAAAATGATGTTTATTCTGTAGAAATACATAATGAAGAGCAACTATGGATAAGAATTACGGAATCCGCAGATAGATTCCATAACCCAGGAATATTTCAAAGATGCCGTCAATTCTTAGGAAGAAGAATTGAAAAATGTATTATGTGTGGGTAGGTATAATGGACAATTACTTAATTGGCCCATTTCAATCGCCCAATCGATTGACAGGTGAACTGTATCGAAATTTCTTGGAGAATGAACTAAATACGTTATTAGAAGATGTTCCATTGGCTATTATTGGTAGAATGCGTTACATGCACGATGGCGCGCCAGATTACTTTTCTCGATTGGCAAGGGAATTTTTGGATAGGAGATTTGGAAATACGTGGATTGGTCGAGGGTGACCTGTACCCTGGCCAGCTCGCAATCCCGACCTTAATCCCCTCGATTTTTCATTTTGGGGATTCATGAAAATGATGTTTATTCTGTAAAAATACATAATGAAGAGCAACTATGGATAAGAATTATGGAATCCGCAGATAGATTCCGTAATAACCCAGGAATATTTCAAAGATGCCGTCAATCCTTAGGAAGAAGAATTGAAAAATGTATTCAAGTACAAGGACAACAATTTGAACATCTTCTAAAAATTTAATGTTTTTTTTTAATCACCGCCCTTCATTGTTGCTATTAAAATTTAATTGTTGAAGTGTTATGTCATTGTTTTTGCAAATAAGTTACTTTTGCGCCTTTGGATAATTTGCATGCATCGGATGGATTTTTCTCGTAAACCGTTGGTCCTAGCGACTTCAATAAAGTATACCTTTCTGAAGCAGAAAAGATGGGCAAACAAATTTTTCCAGTCGAAAATAATATACAGGGTAAGGCAAAAAAGTTAGGACCGATTCAAACAAGAAGGAAACCTGTATGTGACTCCCTCTAAGAGCTAAGGTCATATTTGAATTCTGCGTGACAAAAAGTCCCTGTATACAAAATTTCGTCCGCTTATTACTTCATTGTAAAAAGATATTAAAAAAAAACAAAAAAATAATTAAACTTCAACGCCATATATCTTTTAAACGAAGGCGTTGCGGACCTAAGTTCATAGGAACTTTTTTTCTTACACCCTATATATATATATATATATATATATATATATATATATATATATATATATATATATATTGTTAGTCTGTTTTTCAGAGTTGCATCGCGGATTATTTCTATCGCATTGGTCATTGTTACTTTGAACCCCTAATTTGCAACGAGAAATGGCGCATGTAATAGTTCAACGGAAACATGATCAACACTTCATAGTGTCGGAGAAGCAGATGATAATAGATCTTGTAAACTATCATTAGTGTAAATAAATATTATATATGTAATTAAAAATATTTTTATATTACAAATATATGTATTTCTTTAAGTTGTTTTTATTATTATATTATTATTGCCATTAGTGCAAATAAATATGTGTGTAATTACAAATATTGTTTTAATTTGTTAGAATACCGCTGACAAAAATGTGGTAGTATGTGATTAGTACTTGTTAAGCGCTCAGGAATACAAAAGCAGGATTATTTATGATCGACAGGTGTATACTCATTTACAAACACTTTTGTGCTGAAATATGGCTACATCGCTTTGCATTAGAGTCCATACTGTCTCTAAAGTATGGAATGCGGTATAATTCGGTGGTCAGAAAGGCTCACTTAGCTTCCAGTCCAAATGCCATGTGTTAGAATGACAAAGATACCTCACCAGAAGTATTAATATAAGCGCTAATCCGTTTTTGAAATATCCATTTTACCAACTATAACTGCACATTTGTACTTTCTACGCTAATTTTTTTGCAAAAAAAAAAATATTTAAGAATGTGATATTCTTTAAAGAAAATGTGACTAACAAACATGTTTATTCGTTTTGGTGCATTCCGATTTTTTTATTATTATTTAGATATCCTTTGTTTGGTACTTATAGATTCAGATGGTTCGAGGTATTGGCCTGGCACAAACAATTTTAATTGTTGATTTCCGTAGTTTCATCGGAATAAAATTATTGTCAAATTTAAATTCCTATGAAGGTTAAATTTTCTTAATTTATCGTGGTCGTACAATACACCAATGATAAATATACCAATATGTATTATTTTCGATATTATCTTACATTGTTCCATAAGCAAGATCACCTAATTCTTTTACAAATAATTTGAAACACCGTGTAAAAGTATGTCATACATAACTGCAATTTTCAACAAAGTGTCATTTGTATTAAAATCATTCTGTATGTAATTGTACCATTGAAAAAAATGAACGCTATTTCCGGTTCCTATAACGGAAAGTCGCCATTGTATACAGAACACGTTGACATATGCAAATTTTTTTCCAAACTACCTATCAATATTTTGCGATAGTCAAAACAAAAATACTTGACTGTAAACAGCGCAATAGATTTTATATATCGATTGTGAGGTTAACGATAACTTTCCAACAATAAATATGTACCATTTTTTTTATTGTTTTTATTTACGTAAATAGTAAAATGTATTAATATTAAGGGCTTAATGTACTGTATGTTTATTACTGGAAAGTTATTGTTACCTACACAGCTAATATGTTACATTTTTACTGCTAGCTTCACCTTGGAATATTACTACTCTATATTCTAAGAGCTTCACAGAGATGGTCGTTTACCTTACAAACAGAATCTGTTCCAGGTAGGTTATACCCAAACTTTCTGTGAACAATCCATTTACTCAATTTACGTTAATACCTTAATATAACCATAGGGATTACTAATTACCACTTACCCCCTACGGACCTGAAGGTTTCCGAAGAATGGCACGCAGTCTAAGATTAATTGGTAATTAAGTATTAGCATTGACTATCAACACAATCTTATTTTGAGTTTAAATAAGGGTAGTAATCTGGTCACTTACAGTAATTTTTCAATTTTTACTCTCTTTAGTCATGTAGAGAGCATAGAAAACATTGATTTACAAGAGGCCATGTTTATTCTATAGGGTAATAAACATAAAAAATAGCAAATTAAAACAAATCCTTCACTCTTTATTGCGATAATGTCAATGATTATATTACAGAGAAATATAAATATGTTTTTTACTTCTCGTAAATTAGCAGAAAAATATTGTGATAATTGAACTTCACATTAATTAATTTTATGTAAATTTGAGATTCTGCAGGAAATTAAGTTATATGAATCACTCTACAAATTCTGAGAGAAACCTCTAATATGCATTTAAACTGATTGTGAGTGTTAGTCATAATTAAACCCATTACAGTATTCAATTGTCACCAAGTGGTAATTCGTAAAATTAGACTGAAATCACACATAAAAACCTAATTAAATAAAAATAAACTCAAAGGACATAAGGAAAACACATCTTCGAAACATTTGAATCTGTCTTTACACAGGCCTACCCAATGCCGAAGAGTCGGTATTGGCCTACCTCGCCGTAAGCGATCGTTCGTTGTTTATTAGTCTAATCCGTTAACGCAACGTAGTAAATATTGATTGCCCTTGGCTAAAATAGAAAAACAAAAATTCCATTACAGAAAAAAGTAATCAACAGTACAGTTACATTTTATTATTGATTTTTATCAAGGTAATCCATACAATAGATCAATAATATTGAATTTGCACGCAATTTTGGTATATGAATAACGCGATTTCCAATTCTGTATTTAAGTAGTGTGACTTTCGCAACTCCATAATGCCTCGTTGCATCACTCACCTACACTTACTTCATGTTGCAATTATTAATAGGGTGGTATGCCTAAGCCAGTACGGCCCTGTCTACTTAAATTTACATAAGAATCCACAAGGCTGTTTTATTTTCCTTCCGTATATTACTAGACATAAATAGAATTAATTTCTTAACCACATACCCTAAAATTAAATGTCTTCAAATTCATTACCGAGACGGCGACTGTGCGTTTACGAAAATAGAATCAAGTAGACATACAACCCTTTTTACAGGCAGGATATTAAAAAATTATTCATATGTACATACCCTTATATAAAAGAAGAGATGGGCGAACAATGACATTTAAAACAAAAACAAAAGAAAAGATAAATAACAAAAGAGTCAAATATATCCGGCCTTTTTTTATGATTAATGGAGCGAATAAAAAAAAAATTGAATATGAAAAATGAATCATTTAAAATGCTCGAATTTTTATCCAACGTTAATATAGAAAAATTTAGGTCGAAGTTAAATACAATTAACTCACCCTTTGTTACAGGTAAAAGAAATTCCACATAATGAACGAATATTAAACATAATAATCCTAATGTGCACCTAGAGAAAACATCCGCCATTTCACGATATTAACACTAACAATAGCACTACATACTAAATAAACGAGGCCGTTCGGCCAACTAATTTTAACACAACATCAACAACACAAGACTTCTCTTAAACTGACCTGACGTTAGTCCTAGTAGTTTCGTACAAAAAAAAACGAAGTATTTATTATGTACGTTAGGCGCCACCTACCACTTGTCTCACACAACTACGTTAGAAATATCAATATTTGTATAACTCTAAACAGATTTCATTATCACACCAATAAAATAAAAGTGACATAAATTTTAAATATTTCAAATTATCGTTATCAAATACGAACAATGATACCAGTAATTTCCTTTGTAATGAAAGGCACCACTCAAATCACTGCCGTATATATGGTTGCATAACATGCATTATACAACAAAAAAACAAAAATTTAAGCCGATACAAGGATATACTACTGTAACCCTACTAGAAAAGAATGAAGTGCGACATAGAGCTTTTCGTTAGTCTTGAACACAACAAAAATTTATTTAATGTCATTTGTCCATCCGTTTTCATACAATCTCTTTTATACGAGTTTATTAATAATTTTTACCAATTAAGTGTGTAACTTCTAATTTAATTATAACAAATATTTTCGGTAATAAAACATATACATAAACGATAAAACTTATGGTCTATTATATATATTTCTTAAGAACTATTACATTATAAATTTCATTTACAATAACAATACCGTAAAATGGGGTTACTTTGGCAGGTTTCGATCTATTTCGGCCGTATAACTTGGAAACGAGCTATAATAGAACGTGTTTTGAAATTGCATCGTGCCTTGTGCCCCTTGGAGAGCATGTCATTTAAATTTTGCTGAACATTTTTTTGTTGAGTGCCAAAATAGGCAGAAAAATGGTGCTTCTTTGGCAGTTTGCTTAAATCGCATTTTATACAAAGTAGGCGCTGCTTTATGTATTGTTTGGCACCAAAAAAAAAACCCTATAGAGGTATACATTTCATTTTAAAATCTTCTGTAAGGGGTTCCAAGACGACGTCAAAGTTAATTTAATAGATTTATTTATAAATTTAACGCAAAAATAACATTTTTCTGCTTATCAAAAATGTGTAACTTAAAAACTATCTTCATACTTATAGTAGGTATAAAAAAAATATATTTGGTAGATACGTAGAACACTAAAAAGGCCATATAAGTAGGAACTGCAATTATTCAACACTCAAAATCTTTTCTTTTTGGCTATCATCCGATTCGAAACACTGGTTTATACAGCTTGAGCACGTATAATATGGATCCTTACTTTCATCGTTGCAGACTCCGCAGATCCATTTTTTGTACTGGCTGCAACATATCCAATCTGGGCCTGTGTAGTTCTTCCAGTTTGTTGTACAACTTGCACATAGGCTTCCTTCTCTCTTATTCTTTTTAATCCTAGGTGGCTGCTTCCTGGGCAGTAAAACTATGCTAGTCTTTTCATCACTGCTGCTTAGTTCTGTGTCACTGATCGGCTTTCTTTTAGTTTTTCTCTGGTTTTCCGACGGGCCAGCCACTGGTCCTTCAGATGTTTGCTGGTTATTAGTTGAGTCCGGTACAGAAGACGGTTCCTCTTGGACTGCAAGTCGTTTTCCCGTCTCTATTTTATTTCCTCGCTTACTAACAACTTTTTGCTCTTTATTCGAACCATGCATCTCTTGGAGAACATCAATTAAGCTTTGATTTAGATTTTCTTGAATTTGTGCATTGTCTGTTAAGTAAGGCGTTAGGAATTCTCTTTAAAACTTCCACAGGATTTAAGGGACACAGCCCTGTAGCCCTGAAGTTAGAAACTAAATTCTGTGCAATATTGGGGCTGATACCATTCCACAGTCGATTTAACAGGGCCGGAAAATATTCTTTTGGTATGGAAGTGCTCGATTTAGTTTTCTTACGCTACTTGTTTAAAATATCGCGCCATTTTTTTTTCGTAGGTTGCATCAAGTGAGTGCTGTTTGGCGGCAACGGTGTTAAATAAATATTGTTTTCCTCACATGTCGTAATAACTTCGGGAGAAAAATGTAAGGCGAGATTGTCCCAAATCACCTCTTTTTGGTTTAGGCTATCAAGTTCTCTAATTGTAGGCATAAGCACGCCAAAAAACCATTTTTCAAATAACGCATGTCAAAACACCCGCTTGGACTGTTTCCATAAACTGTTACGGGTGGGCCCCCATTCGTCCAATTCTCATACAAATAACCTGATTTGTATACAATCATTGGCGGCAATAACTAGCCCGCGGCGTTTCCACACACCATAACGCTTACAGAAGCTTTAGAGTGCTGCTGGACTCTTTCCACTCGTTTTGTTCCACGTGGTACCATGACCTTTTTGGCACCAGGGTCATCCTGTATATTCGTCTCATCACAGTAGAAAACCAAGTTACTGTCACATTTTTGCAGCACTGCTTCAATATTATCGAAAAAGCTTCGAATATCGTTTGGTCCTACCGCGGCTCGAGCTCTTTTAATATTTGAAGCTAAACGCACACTTAGGTTACTACGAATGATAAAGTTTTCTAGGAAATCACTTCCGGGAACATTGTCTTTAAACTCTTTTACCCGACGGCCACGTTTCCCGAGATATTTATGCAGCACTTTACGAATGTCGGCCTTCGTTAATGGGAATCCCCAATAACTAACGGTTGTTAGAGTTCTCCCTCAGGTTGAAATACTGTTGTATGACCGAGGCGCTGTTCATGCATGCCCTTTAATCTATTCTGAAGGGTTCCTCGGGGGATATTCCACCGCCGACTTGCCTCGGCCTGGGACATGTCACCACTAAGGGCGGCGAGTGCTCGAGCTAGGGTCTATTCATCAAAATTGCTGTAGATACGAGCCCCAAGTTTTCTGCGGTAATTTCTGGGCATTATTACTTAGTTAGGACCTGTAACAATAGAAAAACACACTCAAACTCAAACTAAAAAAAAATATGGAACTGGGGAAAAAAATATATATGTGCAAACTGCCAAAGTAGGCCCCGGGTGTCAAACTAATTTTACGGTATATACAGGGTGCCCGCAAATTCTTTTCACAAAAGAAAACTGCAGATTTTAGAGCTGATTTTATGTCGATTTAATGTAAATTACCTTAATACAAAAATACTTCCTAAGAGAGCTGGGGCTCTTGGAAAATGGCGCCCTAACATCGGTTTAATTAAAATATCTTCAAAATGGTTTCCCTTTAAATGATAGCGTTCTGTACATTTATTTAGTGGAATATGCCGTGAATATGGCGTGAATAATATTTTTTAGTTGTACTCATAAGCGGCTCATTTGGGCGGAGCATTGGACATTGTTATTCATAAGTTTTTTGATTTTCAAAATTTCGCAATTTTAACATAAAATTGATGATTGATGATTGATGATACTCTTGTCTGAAGTGGCTACGACGCACCGTTTCCGAAATTTTTTTTGAACTTTTCATGTGTTAATCGTACTTTTATAAAATGAACTAACGAATTCATTTACAATTATGAAAGATGGCTATGGAAAATAAACAAAATAGCAATTGTGTGAACGTCGAAATGACTAGTATTACAGATACTAGTTGAGGTTAAAGTGTCAAATAAGTTTTAAGTGAAAGATTTCTTATTGTTTAGTTACATTACTGTAAATACAAAAGTTAAATATTGTTAGAATGGTTTCGTTTATTAACGAAGAATATGCCGATATACATTTAGTGTAGGCGAAATGCAATGCAACGCTTGGGCAGCAGCAGGTAGATACACGGATAAATTTCCAGGTAGAAGTTATCCTGCTCCTAAATCATTTACGCTTCTTCATCAAAGAATTAGGGAAACAGGATCGGCAATTCCTAAAAATAATGAAACGGGAAGACATGCTGATGTAATGGAAGAATATCAGGATGATATTTTAATAGAAATTGTGTACAATCCCGAAATAAGCGTAAGAAGGTTGGCTGAAATGTGTCCCAATGCGTCAAAATCTTGTATGTGGAACATTCCACACAAGGAAGGCTTGTATCCTTTTCATTTCAAGAAAGTCATGTTCATTTTTCCAATTAGATGCAGAATAAAGAGAATCAAGACCAAGATTTTTTTCTAATATTTTGTTTTGTGATGAAGCCGCTTTTACAAAAGATGGAATTTTTAATATGCACAATGCACACTATTACTCATCTGTTGATGGAAACCCTCATGCGATAAGGGAATGTAAACATCAGGAAAGGTTTAGCATTAATGTATGGATAGGTGTTCTTGGTGATAATTTGCTTGGACCTGTAGAATTGCCTAATCCTTTAAACGGCGAAGAATATCTAAACTTTCTACAAAATACTTTACCGGATTTATTAGATGATATTAATCTGAATATTCGGCGGAACTTGTGGTTTTTACATGATGGTTGTCCGGCTCACTATAGCAGAACTGTTCGTACTTTTTTAGATACCAATTACCGAGAGCGATGGATCGGAAGAGACGACCTGGTTGCTTGGCCAGCAAGGTGTCCAGATTTAAATTCTTGCGATTTTTGTGTTTGGGGATATCTAAAATCAATGGTTTATTCTCAACCAATAGAAACACGCGATCAGCTTTGAAGAAGAATTCAGGATGTCTGTGACGAATTTAGGAACAATAGGGAAATTTTTGCAAAAATTCGGCAAACTTTACATAAACGAATCAATTTATGCATAGAAACGGATTGTCGTAATGTTGAGCATCTTTTGTAGATTCAGTTTTGTGTTTCATGCTTTCAGTTGTCATTTTGAATTTTTTTTATTATTTTTTACCCGAGTTTATTTCTTATTTTCTAAAGCAAAATTAATTTGTGACATGGGAGCAGTTTGACGTTCACGCAATTGTTATTTGGTTTATTTTCCATAGCCATCTTTGATAATTGTAAATGAATTCGTTAGTTAATTTGATAAAAGTATGATTAACACATGAAAAGTTCAAATCGATTTATTTCGAAAACGGTGTGCGTAGCGACTTTAGATAAGAGCATCATTTTTTAATGAAAAAATCGAAATTTTTTAAATTTTATGTTAAAATTGGGAAATTTTGAAAAACTAAACTTACGAATAACAATGTCCAATGCCCCGCCCAAACGAGCCGCTTATGAGTACAACTAAAAAATCACATTCACGCCATACGATTGGGCATATTCCACTAAATAAATGTACAGAACGCTATCATTTAAAGGGAAACCATTCTAAGGATATTTGAATTAAACCGATGTTGGGGCGCCATATTCCAAGAAATCCAGCTCTCAAGAAGTATTTTTGTATTAAGGTAATTTACGTTAAATCGACATAAAATCAGCGTTAATATTTAAAATAAACGTGTACCTACTTTGATAGCACTTTTGAGGTAAGAGATTTTGGAGTACCTACTTCCAAATTTTCAATATTAATGCAACTACTAACTTTTCGAATATAGTCCCCCTTTTGAATAAAAACTAAACTATTTTTCTGGCTTTTGGGAAATAATATCATTTTGTTCAATTTTTTCTTTAATTGAAATTATTATTTCGTTATTTTCTCTATTAGACATTGTCTTTTCTAATACGCATGTATTTCTATGTTAACATTTGTGATTCTAGATTATTATAATGATGTTCTTGATTGTTTTCACAATTTACGGCTAAGATTTCTTTAATTTTGTTAGTAAATTTGAAAAAATACAAAATTTAAATCCTTCCTTAAAAAATGTTATTTCTAAGAGACCAGTCATAATGGGTGCTGGCCACTTCACCGGTTTTCCACATTGCCGACACAATTTTTGCATGGTCCAGATCCTCAACAATGGACACTACACCGACGGACACTACGACGACAGTGCCCACATCGCCTAAAAATTTTACGTGGAATACTGTACCGAATGTAACCACAACGCCGACTGCCAGAAACAAACTGAATGGGGCCATATTACGTTCGCCAAATATTTCGTTGTGGACAAAACTCCACCAATGCCCACATCGCCGATTCTTGGCACGGAGCACTTCGTCTACTGACACAACGCCCTAATGAAGTACCATGGATACTACACCGAATATTGAAAGGAGACGCTAAGCCGACTGTGTCGAATATTTCGGAAAGGACAGAATGACGATCATATCCACATAGCCGACGGACACTCCGTCAATTGTTGGGACACAATGCTGACAAGGCGGACCTTGTAGCTTTGCTTCAAATTGACTCAAATAGAGTGTACACGGATATTACGTACGAAATTACGAATTTCACCAAAAAAATGTGAATTCCATGTTACAATGCGAAATTTTACGTAAACACTTTTTCTGATTAAATGCAAAATATGCAATGCATCAATTTATTAAAATTTCAGATATCATACCCACATCAAATGAGCAACATATTTCAGTAATAGATGACTTCTCAGTAATACGCACAAGCGCCCTCACGCACACACACATGTACACACGCGCTGTTATCCTTAAGTAAGGGTAGTACAGGTACTCAGCATCAATACTTAATATCGGGTGGAAGACAATGGGTTCTAGAAAAAAGTGTCCCAGTCAAGACGGCTGCTACGAGCTTTTAGAAATAGTCCCCACACAAAATCAGGCAAACACGCCTGTCCTACAAGCTGAAACAAAATATTAATGGTAATCACCCGTACAAACCGTACACATGCACATATAAATCACTCAAAAGTACCGGTAACTATAATTGTGAGTATGTAGGATACAAATAACTTCAAACGTTCCACAAAAGTAGATTATAGTTTATTTGAAATAAATTAGCAAATCCTTACCGTGTTTAGAAAGATTTCATTTTAATACAATTAATTGTTTGTAAAATTAGAGTATAAACAATTTGTTTGTATTTACACACACGCACACGCACACAGACTTACAAACCCACAGACACACAGGCACACAGACGCATAGACGCA
Source organism: Vesta saturnalis (assembly GCA_036346205.1). Lineage (NCBI taxonomy): Eukaryota > Metazoa > Arthropoda > Insecta > Coleoptera > Lampyridae > Vesta > Vesta saturnalis. Next base: position 144,094 of record JARFJB010002163.1, on the reverse strand, counting down.
CAGAGGCACAGACACACTGACACACACACACACACACACACACACACACACACACACACACAGACACACAGACACACAGACAGACACTCAGACATACAGACACAGGCACGCAGACAGAAGGACACACGGAGACACACGGATACACGGACGCACGGACACACGGACACAGACACACAGACACACAGACACATAAACACAGACACACAGACAGACGGACACACGGATACACGGGCACATGGACACACGAACACACGGACACCCAGGCACACAGACACACAGGCATAGCCACGTAGACACACAGACACACGGACTCACGGACACACGGACACACGGACGCACGGACTCGCGGACACGCGGACGCACAGACACACACAGACACACACAGACACACACACACAGGCACACACAGGCACACACAGGCACACACAGACACACAAAGACACACACAGACACACACAGACACACACAGACACACACAGACACACACAGACACACACAGACACACACAGACACACACAGACACACACAGACACACACAGACACACACAGACACACACAGACACACACAGACACACACAGACACACAGACTGACACAGACACACACAGACACACACAGACACACACCGACACACACAGACACACACAGACACACACAGACACACACAGACACACACAGACACACACAGACACACACAGACACACACAGACACACAGACACTCAGACACACAGACACGGACATACGGACACACGGACACTCGGACGCACGGACGCGCGGACGCACGGACATACGGGCACACGGACACACGGACACACGGACGCGCGGACACAGAAACACAGACACACAGAAAACATCTTAGAGCAAATAGCACAAGAACATCAGCAAACGAAAAAGGCAGTAGTTGAGCATATTAATGTAATTCAAGCTACAACTAGTGAAGTTACTGAAGTTACTTCAAAACGCGAAAAAAACGAATTAATTATTAATTAGAATTATGAAAATGTGAATTTTCACGTTTACCACATATAATTAAAGTTATTATCTTTTGGGTATTAAATTGTGTATTTTTTCATCTTTTCTAGCGAGTTTCAAATTCAAACAAAACGTTCGTATACGAATGCCTCACGACGTAAAAACGAAGGCAATTACTGCGGCAGTTCTGGAGGAGGAAGCCGATGTCACTTCTCAGTCCTCTGCCACCATCCTCTGCATACACAAAACCAAAACCGTAGTGATGATTACAACATCCACGCCGCATTAAAGCATCCGTCACGACCATATACCAATCAATGGTCCACGCCTTTAGAAACCGCCTCACGCCCTCGCACAGTGAATATATCGTATGTATGTCGTATTGTATAATTATGTAAATAAAGCTTGTGTTAAGAAGTGGAAGAAAAGCTCAAAATCAAAAATTATTATTATGTGTAGTTAAAAAATAGTCTTATATATATATATATATATATATATATATATATACGTTTCGGTCTATTAAATAATTAGACCATCATCCTTAGTTAGTATCCTAACTAAAATAGGAGAACATTTTAAGCAGATAAGAAATAATAATAGTGGCACTCAGTTCTCTCACTTTGCGGAACATATATCATCTAGCCATCATTTTAGCTTTAATGTCCATGACGCCGAGGTTTTATGTGTTGAGGCTAGTTTTAATTTACTCAAACTTAAGGAAAAGTATAAGGTATATCAATGTATATAAAAATAGCGATAATTGCGTTTTAGTCAATGAATTTATTAACAGCCCTCCTATCACTATTTCATTTATACAAGAATTCAATTAATTATTTTTTAAGGTTGTCAAATACTGTTTGTTTCTTGCGTCTTGTTCGGTTTATTGTTTTTTGTTTGTTTCAGTTTTATATATTTTTTAATCTTTGTACTGTAACGTTTCAATTGCATAGATATTTCTATGTATTTTTTAAAATTTGATTTAACGGAATAATCGACCTTTTAATATTAGTTTATGCAGTTGATATTTTATTGTACATTTTAACGTCAAGTTGATTGTGTGTTAAATTCGTAAGTTTTAATTTTATTTACCTTTTTTAATTAGGTACCGACAATTTGTACTTGTAGTGTTGATCCCCTGATGATGGTCTAATTATTTAATAGACCGAAACATATATATATATATATATATATATATATATATATATATATATATATATATATATATATATATATATATATATATATATATATATATATATATATAATATACTTTTAACTATACATATAATACAAAATAATTGAGAATTTTTGGTTTTGAGCTTTTCTTCCACTTTTTATTTACTTTCTCAATTTTTTAGCTATGGATCTATCTCATTATAAAGCTTGTGTTATCAAACAATAAATGGGAGCGTTAAAAAAACTTCTCTGTGATATTCCAACCAGTCACTGTTTTAAACAAAATTAAGTATCTTAGAACTAGTAGCACTAAGCAACAGTAACATCAGCAAACGAAAAAGGTAGTATAGTTGAGGATATTAATGAATGCAAACTACAATTAAGTGGTGAAGTTACTTCAAAACTTGGAAAAAATTAATTAATTATTAGAAGTATGAAAATGAAAACTTTCTTGATTATCACACATAATTAAAATTCTTATCTTTTGGATATCAAACTGTTTTTTTTATTTATCTTTTTATTTAAGCATAAATTGAGATGTTAAAATAAATTTATGAAATATGAAAACTTAATTTTTAAAATTATTATCATTTACTGAGCAAGATAACTGTAATTGTTATCGAAACGTTTGAATTTAAGATAAATAAAAAACTGCACGATTTAATATCCAAAAGGTATGCATTTCCATTAATTAAAATTAATTAATAATTAAGTAAAACAGATATTATTATGGAATCAATAACGATGAATCGTTAGAGCCCCAACCACATTGTTTGAAAGAAAGAAGATAAGAACTTTTAAAGTAAGAATTAATAATTTTATTTAAATTTATTATTTGCCAAGTGGGGATCCATGCCAAACCTTACTGCCATAAATAAAACCATTTTTGACATCAAACAGAACTTTTTTTAAATCCAACATAAATAAGTTATGAATGTCAAGTTTGACATATTGTTATTGATCAAACTTTAACATTGTACTAGTTAACTATAATGGATGATTTAGATTCAACCGTAAAAAATGTGGTACAAGAACTTTCGAGAGAATGTACAAACCATGCTATACCAGTTTCCGAAAACTTTTTAATATACTATGTAAGCCTCTATTATTGTAATTAACTTATTTAACTCTCCTTTTTTGTAGGTAGAATTATTAATATTAAATCCATCTTGGGGTATTTTCTCTGGTATATTGCCAAATCGTAATGATGTACAATACTTTGTTAAAGACTGTCTAAAAAAGTTAAATACTCAGTCACATTCTTATATTGTAATATTAAAAATGCAGTTGTACTTTCAAGATCATTTTGAGAATCTTCATAATTTAGTGATAAAAAATAGGGTAGATCTTAAATCCCGACTGGAACCTTTAGAAAAAGAAGTAATAGAAACGACTTTAGCAATTGATAAAACAGAACTTGATAAATTACATCAAAAAATAGTGTATTTGATTACATTATATGCAGGACTTGGAAATCCAACTAATGATAAGGTGAAACGAATAAGCAGCTAAATGATAACTATAGCTAATGCTTTATTTTAGGTGTATAAAGAAGCAAGTGCTGCTTTAAAGAGTGTTCTTTTTGAATCTGATTTAAAAGAGTTTATCCTAGATACTTATGAGAATAAAGAATCTCAGTTGGTCGAATTAACGGAGCTGGTTACTGGTATAAGGCTGTTTAATCGAGATTCTAAAAAAGGTGGTGCTGGAATAGAAGACTGTAAGAATCTCACATTTATTTATTTCACTTCAATAAATTTTTTAGTAACTAAAATTTTGCCTCACGCAATTGAAGTGACATTACAAGATGTAGAAAAAACCATAGGCTCCATTATGGAAACTGTCAACTTTTTAACAACTGCAATAGATAATAGCTATAAGATGGAGAACAAAGGAGAGACGTATACTTTACAGTTGCATTTACCAGATGAAGTGAATGAGGCACAATTTCGACATGCAATGAATGTGTTAATTATTTATCGACAATATGAGTTATTCATTAGGTATGTTAACAATCGAGTATTCATCAGTTTACAAGTAATACTTTTAGAAAAATTTTTGTTGAAGTTCACCGCATAGATGAAACAACAAAATTAACTATTCTGAGATTAAAAAAATCATTAGAAGATGTGCATCAAACAGTTCAAATGAAAGTTGCAATTCCAACAAGACAAGTGTTTGTATGTTGTTGGGTTGTTCTAAATTGAGTTTACATAATTTACTTTTAGCCTTTATTTTCTCAAGTCGCTAGAATATGGTGTCAACTACAAGACCAAGCAATCGCCTTAGCACAACTAAATCATATACTTTTAACTCTTGAGGTAGAAGTTAGAAAAGCTGTCTTTCATCCTGAAATAATTAAATTAATACTTGGACCTTCTGCAATAGTATCAGATGCTGAACGATTGGAGAAAACTGCTAACAAAAAAATTGAAGGAACTAAAGATGTGCTAATTTTGCCTCCAACACAAATCGGTCATTTTGACCAAACAAAACTCGAGGTATTTATAATAACTCCTTTTTTTAATTTATGTGATTAATTTCAATGCAGTATCTTGGATTCTGTCCCTGGAAATTTATAGAAACTCAAGGAGCTTTAATACCTGCTAATCCAAATATGGGCGTTGCAAGCATTTCTGGCAAATATTATGCATTCAGTTGTCCAGAAGCTGCTGAAGCTTTTTTTCAAAATCCGTCTCGGTAAATACAAAGATGCGAGATGCAAACAACCGTTATCCTTAATACTACTACATCCACGCGTTCTCTTTATCCAAGACAGAAACCACTTTTCCTACAGATAGATTTCTACACTCCGCCAACTTCCAATATCTTCATTCTGTATTCAACAACCTTGTATTTGGTCCCGCTCCTTTTTTCTGCTCTGCTTTGATTGCCTCCCTTACGTTCCCTCACTACTGGTGCAGATGCTGTAATCTCAAACCATGGGATCTACTACACATCTCCACTTTGAGATTCAGGGGTTATTAAGGTTTCCAGTTATGCAATCATATCGACCTTTTACTTGCCAAAAAACTTTGATTTCTGATCACTGAATTTCCCATAACGTATTTGTAATGTATGCTCTAGGCTGAATGAGTCTTGACTGTCGCTTTTGTGGTAGACTTTCTCGTGGTTATATAATGAGTTACACATGGTCATTTTGGTAGGGTAACGTCTTTTGGGTCAAAAACTTACAATACTTGATTTAAACTATAAAACCGTATTTGTATATCAACTATACATCTTTTATATAAGACAACCAAATTAAAGTGAACACAAACAAACATGCAATCACAAATACGCACACGAGTCAAGTCACAATCGCCCCAAAACAAACCATAGAAACTAAACCTCGCTGACAATCACATCAGGAAAGCTAACTAACAGATGCAAACACACAAACATGCGAACGAGTAAAGTAGTCTACATGCGAATATACAAACACTAAAAAATATACACCCCAAATGGGCAAACAATAAAAAAAGAAACCAAACAAGCTATACATGAAAAATATTGGTCGAAAATAAAACGAAACAACTCAAAACAAAGAAAATAGCAAACAAAAAGACAAAACACGTAAACACCCAAACATATAAACACGCAAACACTCACAGACAAACAATAAAGCTAGTCAACAATTAAACAAAAAACCACCAACACAACTGTGTACTTGAATGCCGTTTAATTTTCAACACATCTCAGGTCTCAGTTGTCTACTAATAAAACTACACATTCTTCTGTGTTTACGTATTTATGAGTGTTTTTGAGAGATTTGAGTGTTTGCGCATTGTTATATGTCGACAGGCTCATTTAATTTCTTTGGTTTGTACGTGGTGCTTGTTTGAGTATTTGTGTACGTGTGGCGTGATTGTTGGTTAGTTTGTTTGCTTGTTCAGTTTATTTTGGGCAGTTGGTCGAATTATTTGTTTAACTGTTTGTTTGCCTGCCTGCTTGCTTGGTTTTTGTAGTTTGCATGTTCGCTTGTCTCTTATTGTATGTACCTGCTTGGTTGTTTGTTTGGGTCAATGTACTATGTTTCGATTCCTAAATGGTTTGCTTATTTCCTAGCGTCGCTAGTTTTGTGTGTTTTTAGTGTATGGGTGTTTGTAAATTGTATGTTTCATGTTATTTTATTAGTTAGTTGCTTGGTAGTTTCCTTGTTTTCGGTTTTCTTGCTCTATTATCAACTAGTTTGCTTTCTTTAGTTTTATTATGTACGTGTATTGTCTATGCGTTTGCGTGTTTGAGTGTCTCTTTATTGTATGAATAGCTTGTTCGCTACTTTCTTTGTTTTTTCGTTTGATTAATTTTTTTCGTTTGGTAATTTTGGTTTGTTCCTTTGGTTTATTTGTGACGATTGTGTTTACCTGTGTGTATGAGTGTGTGTGTATGTGTGTGTGTGTGTGTGTGTGTGTGTGTGTGTGTGTGTGTGTGGTGTGCGTGTGC